>JACCHV010000166.1:0-18426 GCA_018907245.1 Eupristina koningsbergeri
TCTTTTATGCTGTGAATAATTCCACTGTTTACAAACTGTCACGAGGCCGGACATTTTGAAAATAACCGGAATTCGAGGCGAACGATGCGCTCCCTATTCTTGTAGTGTGAGTTACGATTAGAGTGAGAGAGAATGATCGTGTAGTGTGAGTAAGAGTGAGAGAGAAAGATATATCGGGTTGTATTACTGTAAAATACGTATATATCTCGGTGCATGGGAATTCGAGTGTAGTGGTGTTAATTAAATTAAATCATCGCCTCCACGATGTTGCCGATAATGCCAATCCCGGAATTATCGGCATTTTACAGTAATAATAAATTTTGTATAAAATCGTGCAATTTCTTGTCGATTTTTCAATCGACCAATGAGATTGCACGATTTCGAAAGCACAGGACCAGGGGGGAGCTTGACGGTGTGTAACCAATAAGGGAAAGGGTTACACACGCAAGCTCAGGTGTAAATATATAAAATTTCAAATAATTTTCGGTAGTGTGTGTTATAAAATTTTGGCTTTCCTTCGAGAACAAAGGAAAGCCATTTTCAGTTTAATTATTGCCTTTGTGTAATACACAGTGTGAGTCTGACCTCGTGAGAAATCAAATATACAAAAATTGAAAAGTAAGTGAGTTATTTAAATATCTATATTAATTCATTATTGTGAAGTGGTGAACGATCATTGGAGAGAAGGGGAGAGAAATCAGAGAGGAATATATCTTTATTATCCATCAATAAAATAAAAATCAATGGTCGGATAAAATATATAAGGAAACCGAACCACCTTGGAGGGATAATCATATTAAAATTATATAAAAATATCTTAAATAAAATTATCCACGGAGTTGGTAAGACCTTTCCTTAATAATATATATATCTATTTAAATAATATTATTGTTCATATTTTATATATGTATATTAAAAATATCGGTAGTGTTGTGGAATTATATAGGAAAATTAAGTAGTGTAGACCACGCGGATTTGTCGGCCCGACGGCAAATAATTTTAGTAACGGGACTCGTCCCGATAGATAATAAATAAAGTGTGCGAATAACATTAGTGTGCGGATTAATTTGTGCGAGTAGTGAGTGCGGGATTTTAGTGCGAAAAATACTTATAAAAAAATTAGTAAAGCCGCTCGGGAAAATTCACGCAAAGTGAATTTCGCGGTGTTACAAAATGGCGCCCGAACAGGGACCCAGTTGCTAATACCGCGTGGTAATTTTTAAATTGAATTGAGTTTTAATTTATGAGTTATTTTAAAATTCTATTAAGTGCAGTGTTGTGGAAGTAAAAATTCAAAATTATTAATTTCTCATAAATTTGATTGATTATCGGGAATTATATTTAAAGTGAGTGAAATAATAAATTAAAGTTTTTTTTTATTGATTGAAATAATTTTTTTTTATTTGTTTCTTTTCTTCGTAATTTTAGTTAAATTTATGAGACATAGCAATACGTGGTGTAGTAGTGTTAAGCTTGTTTTGGAGAACGAGTAGAAATTTATTATAATATTAATAATAGTAGTGTTTGTGTAAATGACCGGATTCACGAAAGTTATAAAAGTTTGCAAAATTTGTTTTGGGTAGTGACGACCTTGGGAAGAACGGTGAAAACAGATAGTTTAGTATTATTATTTTCAAAAATCGGTAATTCGAGCTGTTAAGAAATTTTTTTTTATTATTGTTTGTAATTTTATTCCCTTTTAGGTATTTGCTGCTTGAGGTAATCGCCAGATTAATTTAATATTAATATTAATATATTATATAATATTGATTATTATTTCCATTTATGATATTTGTTTAATTATATGTAATTTGCCAATTTCAATTTATGTTATTTATATATTATTCTAAAGGTTATTTATTGTAATTCTATAATTATATATATATATTTTTTTTTTTCTTTTCTCTTTTTCTCATATGAATTTTCGTATATCTTCTATAATTATTGTTATTAACATTTACTATTATTATTCTTGTATTAATTATTATATTTAAATAAATTTTTTTTATTATTCACATAGTTATTGAAATTGCACAGTTTTTTTTTATTTTTAATATTTTCTTTTGTTATATATATTTTGATTTTACATTGATTTCATTCTTTATAATTTTTTCTATTTATTTGCAATTTTAGTCTTATATTTTTTTTTTATATTTACACATATCTTGTCAGGTAACATTTATTTAACATTTATTTTTTTTTATTATTATTTGTATTTATATTGTAATTTCATCATTAATATTAATATTTAAAATATAATAATTAAAAATATTTTTTTTTCCTTTCTTTCTCTGATCATTATTCTATTTTATTATCACATATTCATAATTATTACTGTTTATTTATAATTTATTTATTTTTTTTTATATATATATTATTATATCTATAATTATAATTGTTAAATTTTTTTTATATATATATTCAATTATTTTCTATTTATCATTATTTTTCTTATTTTTTATTATTATTATTATTATTTTTGTTCCTATATATATATATTGTATTTTACCGTTAATTATTGTTTTTTTATTATTATTATATTTTGCGATTATTATTATCTTTATTTTTTTTCTCGTATATTATTGACTAATAGGGTATAAATTTAGATAGGATTTCCCGTTCTTCCCCATAATAAATAAATCAGGTAGATTTATTTAATAAATTTTTTTTGTGTGTGTGCGTTTTTCTTAATTAATCATGGAAGATTTTGAAGAATTATTAAGGAAGTTAGTAGTGAGATCGTCGCGTGCGCAAAGAATAACGAGAGAAGTTAATGGATTGGACGATTTATCAATCGCCCAATTAATAGAATCATCCAATTTGAAAAGTAGTGGAGACAATCAGGTACTTAGGAATCGATGGATGAGGTATCGACTTAGGAAATCATTGCCAACGAGTAAAATTCCTTGGGATGATAAGATCGATGGTGCATTCAAAGAAACCGAAATTACCGAACATACTGGTAGCGACACCGACCGCAAAAGTGAGGTACAATATGAGACCATAGGAACCAAAACAATATTGGATGTGTCTGCTCCAATGAAGAAGGCCAATAAGGAGAGTCATAAAAAGACTTCCGAAAATGGGGACGGAGACGACAATATTAAGTTTACGGATCCGGTGTCAGGTAACTTGATCACGATGCCGATTGGTATTATCGAACAGATGTTCGAAAAATATAAGAAAGAATTAAAGAGTGAACAACATGAGGTAGTGAAGACCGAGGAGAAAATGAAAAAAATCCATCGCCTAAAGAAACCTAAACCAAAATACAGTAGTGATGATGATGATTCGGAGTCGGATAATCTGAGTGACACATGCGAACGTTTTAGGGAGTCCATAGGATTATCCGACGATTCAAGAAGGAGTCGTGGTAGGGAACCTTCTCGTGTTAAGCCGAAGGAAAATAAATCAAATAAGAAACCATATGAAAGAAAATATAGTAGTGAGGATGACAGTGAGTGCAGTGTTGACCGCAGGACAAGGCACAAGAACAAACCTAGAAGGGGAGAGGACGAAGAAGCTCGAGCCATCCGGTATTTACATTGGTGGAAATTAGAATTCTCGGGAGAAAAGAAACAAGATCCGGACGACTTCTTGGAAAGGTTAAGTGAGTGCCGAAGAACCAGTGATATATCGGATCGGGTATTGTTACGAGCCTTGCCCTGCATATTTCGATCGGAAGCCAGTAGTTGGTTCCGATCGTGTTATAGAGAAGTTAAAAATTGGAAACAATTTCAAAAAGCATTTCGAGACGAATTTGGACAGAAATATGATCGCCAAGATTTGTTGGACGACATGAGGCGTCGTACACAACAAAAAGGGGAAAACATTAGTGAATTTGTGAAATGCTTTAGATATATAGTGTCGTTAATAGATCGTCCGCCCTTGATGGAGGATCAAGTGGCAATGGCGATCAGGAAACTTTTGCCCGAATATCGAGAATATCTTTGGGACCGAAACGTGGAGACCTTTGAAGATATTAAATATTATGGGCAGAGGTTCGAGAAACTTAAAGGACTTCGAGAGAAATATGCACCTCCACTTCCACCAGAACAAATGACAGCGAGGAAAGCAGCACCAAAGGAGATATTATCAAAGGCGAAGAAAGTAGTGAAGGTGGATGAAGTGGAAGAGGTGATAGAAAAATCAGTCGAGAAGAAGTCAAAGAACAAAAAGAAAGAGAAAGGTAGTGATGTGGCTGCGGTTGCACAACAGGTGGTTCCGGCGACGATAGGTATTCCTCAACCTATCATTCCAGCGACGATCGGCCAACCGAATTTCTTCTTCAATAAGGCGTTTAAAAAGAAGAAGCCCTATGGATTTACAATGGGAACACAAAACCCACAATCGTCAAGTAGTGGTTGGACCAGTCAAGGACAAGCAGGTGAAAATGGTGCAACAGTAGGTGTTAATCGTAATCCACCCGTGGCTGAGGTGTTTTATGGGGCGTGTGCCATTTGCCAAGCCGTAGGACACAAGGCAAGGGACTGCCCTAACAGGATTTGTTTTAGGTGTCGAAAACCAGGACACATGGCAAGAGAATGCCCCAATAACGCTTTGGATACGGGGCCAAAGTGTCAATTATGCGGCAGGCCCAATTGCGAGGTGAGGACCTGCCCAAATTGTCAAAATTTGGTATCCCAGTTGGGAAATGGGTTGAAGGGGGGGCTGAATTGTCCCGCACCCCCTCAGTAGTGATTTCAGGGACAAATAAATTATTAAATGTAGTGAGAAGTGAGTGTAGTGGCGTACCTTCTCAGGATTCCGAAATTTATAATCGGGAGCTTGAGAAGTTAGCAATTTCTGTAGGAAATAACATTTCTGCAGAAAGAGAAGTGTGTAAGGATCTACCCGTAACATCGGAAACTTTGGATAAAGGGAAGGAAGCCGGACATCCAGAAATGATGAAAAACGAGAGGATCAATACAGAGCCAGCTTCAAGGACGGAAATAACGGCGGAGAAGTTAGATCCTGATAAGAAGTTAACTCTGAACAAAAATGGTAGTGTTGTGAAGTGTGGTGATGATATTAAAGAAGTGAAGATGGGGAAAACTACTTTTATTGGTAGTAAAGATCCAGGTAGTGTAGACCGTAGTGAAGTGTCGTGTAGAAATAAAGAAAATCCATTGGATATTGATAAAATATTATCAAAAGACGATAATAATCATAAAACAAAGGATTCTCTAGTAGTGAAGGAACCCCGAGGAGTGGAAAGTTCATCATGGGAAAATCGTAATTTCTTTGACGTGGACATCGCAGGGGTTCGCTATAAAGCGTTGTGTGATCCAGGAGCCATGATATCTCTGGTCGGAAGCAGAATCGCTGAACAACTTAAGGATAAGTTGACTCCAACGTCGACGGGAGTGAAATGTGCGACAGGAACGATAAGCAGAGCCTTGGGAATCCTGTCCCTTAACATGAACGTAGACGGAGAACGAGCCATCATCAAAGTAAAGGCAGTGAAGCAACTGGACCAAGACATCATTTTGGGCATGGACTTTTGTGAGACCTTCGACCTTGATACGCGCTTAGGGAGAGGGATGTGGCGCGTTAGGGAGGGGGAATGGAGAGAATTCTCCAGAAATAATAATTCGGGAGATACCGTCATTCAGGTTGAATGTGCGGGTATCTCGGAATTGAGTAGTGTTGAAAAGAAGAAAATAAGTAAGTTAGTGGAGTCAATCTTGTCTGAGGCCACGGGAAGGCCCGGCGGAACGACCCTAACTGAACATTTTATTGATGTGCAAGGAGCCAGCCCTGTAAAACATAAATTTAGGAGGATGTCGCCTAAAATGTTGGAAGTGGCTCATGAGGAAGTGAGTGAGATGCTGAAAGAAGGCATCATAGAAAAATCAGCCAGCGATTGGAGTAGTGCACCGGTGATGGTGAAGAAATCCGATGGTAGTTATCGCTTTTGTGTTGACTATAGGGATTTGAATAAGGTGACGAAGAAAGATGCCTATCCATTGCCATCGATGGACGGAATCCTCGACAAGTTGAGAAAGGCTCAATACTTGTCGAAGATAGATTTAAAACAGGCATATTTCCAAGTTCCGTTGGAGGAGGCGAGCAAGAAGTATACCGCGTTCGCCATCCCAGGGTCAGGACTGTGGCAGTTTCGAAGAATGCCATTCGGACTCACGAATGCCCCAATGACATTCCAGAGATTAATCGATGCCCTGTTTGGACCTGAGTTTGAACCCTATATATTCGCGTATTTGGACGACATTTTGATCGCGACCGAAACGTTCGAAGAACACATGAAATGGCTGAAAGTAGTGTTGGAGAAGGTAGTGAAGGCCGGTTTAACGATCAACAAGAAGAAATGCGAATTCGGATGCACTTCAGTAACTTATTTAGGGTTTATCTTGGACAAAAATGGATTAAGACCGGATGAATCGAAGGTAGCACCAGTAGTGGAGTACCCGGCCCCAAATAACGTAAAACAATTGAGAAGATTTTTGGGGATGATAGGGTGGTATTCAAGGTTCATTCCGCAGGATTCAGAGTTGAAAATCCCATTAGTCAAACTGTTAAGGAAGGGTCAACCCTGGATATGGACGGAAGAACAACAAGACTCTTTCGAAAAACTGAAACAGGCACTGACAGAAGCACCAGTTCTGAGTAGACCGGATTTCAGTAAGCCTTTTGTAGTGCAGTGCGATGCAAGTGGATTTGCGATTGGGGCGGTCCTGACTCAGGAACTTGAGGATGGGGAACACCCAATTTTATATATAAGTAGAGTGTTGACCGCGGCGGAAAGAAATTACACCACGAGCGAGAGAGAGTGTTTGGCATTGCTGTGGGCGATAAAGAAATTCCGACCGTACATCGAGGGATACAAGTTTAAGGCAGTGACGGACCACAGTGCTCTAAGATGGCTGAGAAACCTAAAGGATCCGACGGGAAGATTGGCTCGTTGGGCTTTGGAAATGCAGCAGTGGGAGTTCGAAATAGAGCACCGTAGGGGAGCGAATCACCACGTTCCAGACGCCCTGTCCAGAATGTTTGAGGATGAGGAGGTTTCATCCTTCACGGATATTCAGGATAAGTGGTATCTGCAACGAATGAAGGAGATTGGGGAAGCTCCAAATAAGTATCCGAAGTGGAAGGTCGAGCAGGGTAGGATTTACTGCTACCGTAAGGATGCATTGCTAGATCCTATCTTGTTCCGGGAAGAGCAGTGGAGATTGGTAGTGCCGCAAGAGTTAAGAACAAGAGTGATGACCGAGGCACATTGTGAGGCAAGTTCCGGACATTTGGGAGTGGATAAGACGTACGACCGAATAGCTCGGGAATATTACTGGCCTGGTATCTGGTACGACGTACATAGGTTCGTACAGGGATGCGTAGAGTGCCAGAAATTTAAAGTCTCACAAGCAGGGCCGAAAGGATTGTTTGGAAACAGGGTAGTGGAGAAACCATGGGCAGTAGTGGCTGCGGACTTGATGGAATTCCCTCCAAGTAAAAACAGATTTAAATACTTGTTGGTTTTCCAAGATTTGTTTACAAGATGGATCGAGGTGCAACCATTGAGGTCCGCAGAAGGGAAAGCAGTGGCGAGGGCTTTTGAGGAGCTCATACTCTTCCGATGGGAGACGCCCAGTTACTTGTTGACTGATAATGGTAAGGAGTTCATTAATAAGTGGCTGAAGGAGACCCTGGATGAGTATGGAGTGAAACATGTGACGACTCCGCCATATCATCCTCAAGCCAATCCGGTGGAGCGGAGTAATCGGACGTTGAAAACCATGATTGCTACGTTCATCAAAGAGGATCATCGAGATTGGGATAAACATATCCACGAGTTTAGACATGCTTTGAATACTGCGGTACAGGCAACGACGCAGGTATCTCCGGCATTTTTGAATTTCGGAAGACATCCCAGACCGGTGAAGAGTCTGAGAAGAGAAGTGGAAGGAGAGGTAGTGTTGACCAAAATGGATCCAGCCCTTTGGATAGATCGGGTAAAGAGGCTGGATGCATTGAGGGACTTAGTAGTGACGTTCATTGAGAGAGAAAGAGAACGACAAAAGAAACGTTACGATGAGGGACGAGTGAACGCGACGTTTCAAGTCGGTGAGTTAGTGATGAGGAGGAATCACGAACTGTCGCGCGCGATAAACAAGTTCTCCGCGAAGTTGGCACCAAAGTACTCAGGTCCGTATGAGATACTACAGGTGTTATCGCCGGTCGTTTACGTGATTGCCGATCAGGGCCGACGAATCTCGAAGGTTCATATTACCGAACTCAAGAAATTTGTACCTCCTAGAGTAGTGTGTCTCTCTCCAATGGTTCGGAAGTAGTGATGACTGGGGGGGGCCAAATTAATTTCTCTTTTTGTTTCAGATGGAATCCAGTAGCGCCAAAATCCAATTCGGGACGGTGCCCTTCCTACCGGTATTGGAGAGGATACCGGAGGAGGACCGACCCGAATCCACGCAGGCCATCGAAGTAGTGGAGGCCCCGGAAGTGGCAGAGGCGGTAGTGGTGCCGGACCTCACCCGTCCCTGCGATATGACGGAGGGGATGATGGCCCTGGCCATCGATCCCTCACTCCGCCAATCCGAAGGGATGGACATAAATGGGGAGGGAGATGAGGACGTGTGGGTGAGGGCGGTTCCCCCAAAACCCTCCGCTTCCACGTTGAGGAGGAGACGGCGAAGGGCGCGGCGAGCCAACCCGAATAGGCATCTCGAAATGGGAGATGTCTTTTCGACGGTGGTAACGCCGAAGACGCAGGAGGCGCAGCCCATCCCGGTCTCTGCCCTTGTCAGGAAGACGGGGGGAAATATTTGGCGCCCATCAACCAAACTAGCCCAACAAAGAAATAAAAAGGTGAAGCGCCTGGAGAGGCCGGCTCCCTTTAGGGATTGGTGCGAGAATACGCACCTTCCCGTAAGGGAGACGGGTACTATGTTTGGAGGACTAGTGAGGATTCCCACGAATCCTGAGGTAGATCCCCCCGCGGGGGTGTGCTTTATATGTTGGAGGCGTGGGCACCGGAGGAGGGATTGTCCCCAACCGGCAGCCCACGTATTTTGCTATAATTGCGGACGGAGGGGGGTGGATCTTTCGGACTGCCCTAGATGTAGCAGGGAATACTGGGCAAGGGTGGCCAGAAGGGACGGGGTCCCTAATAGTAGTGTGGATCGGAGGGCTGGGTCGGGGGCCCCCCGGGCCGAGGGTCGGGAACTGTCTGGGGGAATACCCCGGATAGTCTCCGACCGGAGGCTTGGAGTGGGCCTAGACACCGTCCTCCGGCTCCTTGACCATGTACGTGAAATGCCTCCAGACCTCCGGACCATGGTGATCGGGGGAGTGTTCGGGGGAAGATCCCTACCCATGTAGATGTTCCCCTGGGCTCCCGGGGTCACCAACACCTTTATTCCTATCCCTATCCTTTTCCCTAATCCTTCCCAAATCATTAAGGTAGTGTTGACCATCCTAAATTACAGAAAAGTAGTGTGTGAATTCCCAAGAATGAAAGTAGTGTGGACCAACCCCAGAATCTAGCTGAAACTAATAAAAGTAAGTAGGTTTCGTAAATGCGTGACTTCGGGGGAAGTCACGATTTAGGGGGGGAGTTTGTGATGTAAAACATTATTGTTTTGTTAGCACTAACCTGTAATGAAAATATATATATTAATTAGTTATGGGAGATGGGTGAAAGCAGGGATTAATAAAATAATAATAGAGAAGAATAAATAAATATACGAATCCTCAGCGAAGGCAGCAGCAGCCTGGGATGTAGTCTTTTTCTTTTATGCTGTTAAGAATTCCACTGTTTACAAACTGTCACGAGGCCGGACATTTTGAAAATAACCGGAATTCGAGGCGAACGATGCGCTCCCTATTCTTGTAGTGTGAGTTACGATTAGAGTGAGAGAGAATGATCGTGTAGTGTGAGTAAGAGTGAGAGAGAAAGATATATCGGGTTGTATTACTGTAAAATACGTATATATCTCGGTGCATGGGAATTCGAGTGTAGTGGTGTTAATTAAATTAAATCATCGCCTCCACGATGTTGCCGATAATGCCAATCCCGGAATTATCGGCATTTTACAGTAATAATAAATTTTGTATAAAATCGTGCAATTTCTTGTCGATTTTTCAATCGACCAATGAGATTGCACGATTTCGAAAGCACAGGACCAGGGGGGAGCTTGACGGTGTGTAACCAATAAGGGAAAGGGTTACACACGCAAGCTCAGGTGTAAATATATGAAATTTCAAATAATTTTCGGTAGTGTGTGTTATGAAATTTTGGCTTTCCTTCGAGAACAAAGGAAAGCCATTTTCAGTTATATTATTGCCTTTGGTGATACACCGTGTGTGATTCTGCCCTCGGAAAAATCAAAGTAAAATTATTGAAAGTAAGTGAGTTATATTAATATAAATAAAATTATTATTATTATTGTGGGAGTGACGAACCATCCTTGGAGAGAGAGAGAAAGCTGAGAGGAGTGGAGATAATATTTCTAATAACGAAAAAAATCAATTATTAAGGAAAAATTATAAGGACACCAAGCCACAGTTGATAACTGATAAACTCAATATATACAATAAATTAATATTCATTTACATTACGGATTGGGTAAGATCTTTCCTTAATAATATATATATCTATTTATATAATATTATTGTTCATATTTTATATATATATATTTAAGTTATCGGTAGTGTTGCGTAGTTATAAAGAAAAATTAAGTAGTGTTGACCACGCGGGTTTGTCGGCCCGACGGCAAATCATTTTAGCAACGGGACTCGTCCCGATAGATAATAACGAGAGTGTGCGAATAAAAATATTAGTGTGCGAATTAATTAAATCGGTAGTGAGTGCGGGATTTTTAGTGGAAAGAATACATAATAAAATTTGTAAAGCCGTTCGGGAGAATTCACGTAAAGTGAATTTTCGCGGTGTTACAAATTAAATAAATAAATAATATGTATGGTTTTAGAAAGTACAAATACAGTTTAAAATTACTATTCTCAATACTTAGTATTTGAAATTTTTTTATAATTATCAAGAAATTATTTTATTTTTAATGTTATTTTTTAGAAATTTAAAGATTTCTTGTATATTCATAAATATACTAATACATGTAATTAAATAAATAAAAAATATGTACGGTTTTTGAAAGTACAAATACAGATTTGAAATTACTATACTCAATACTCAGTATTTGAAATTTTTTTATAATTATCCAGAAATTATTTTATTTTTAATGTTATTTTTTAGAAATTTAAAGATTTCTTGTATATTCATTTTAATACTAATACATGTAATTAAATAAATAAAAAATATGTACGGTTTTTGTAAGTACAAATACAGTTTTGAAATTACTATACTCAATACTCAGTATTTGAAATTTTTTTATAATTATCCAGAAATTATTTTATTTTTAATGTTATTTTTTAGAAATTTAAAGATTTCTTGTATATTCATTTTAATACTAATACATGTAATTAATAAATAAAAAATATGTACGGTTTTTGTAAGTACAAATACAGTTTTGAAATTACTATACTCAATACTCAGTATATTTAGATTTTATTAAAATTGTCCTGAAATTATTTCATTTTTAATGCTATTTTTTTGAATTTTTAAAGATTTCTAGTATATTCATATTAATACTAATACATGTAGTTAAATAAATAAATAATATGTGTGGTTTTTGAAAGTACAAACACAGTTTTAAAATTACTATTCTCAATCCTCATTAATTTTAAAGTTTATTAAACTTATCTTGAAATTATTTTATTTTTGATGCTATTTTTTCGAATTGTTAAAGATTTCTAGTTTATTCATATTAATACTAATAGATACAATTAAATAAATAAATAATATGTATGGTTTTTGAATGTACAAATACAGTTTTAAAATTACTATTCTCAGTACCCAGTATATTTAGATTTTATTAAAATTGTCCTGAAATTATTTTATTTTTAATGCAATTTTTTCGAATTATTAAAGTTTTCTTGTATATTCATAAATATACTAATAGATTCATTAAATGAATAAATAATGTGTATGGTTTTTGAATGTACAAATACAGTTTTAAAATTACTATTCTTAGTACCCAGTATATTTAGATTTTATTAAAATTGTCCTGAAAATATTTCATTTTCAATGCTATTTTTTTGAATTTTTAAAGATTTCTAGTATATTCATATTAATACTAATAGATACAATTAAATAAATAAATAATATGTATAGTTTTTGAAAGTACAAATACAGTTTAAAATTACTATTCTCAATCCTCAGTAATTTTAAAGTTTATTAAAATTATCTTGAAATTATTTTATTTTTAATGCTATTTTTTCGAATTGTTAAAGATTTCTTGTATATTCATATTAATACTAATAGATACAATTAAATGAATAAATAATATGTATGGTTTTTGAATGTACAAATACAGTTTTAAAATTACTATTCTCAATACCCAGTATTTTCAAATTTTATTAAAATTAACCAGAAATTATTTTATTTTTAATGCAATTTTTTCGAATTATTAAAGATTTCTTGTATATTCATATTAATACTAATAGATACAATTAAATGAATAAATAATGTGTATGGTTTTTGAATGTACAAGTAGAGTTTTTAAATTACTATTCTGAGTAACCAGTATATTTAGATTTTATTAAAATTGTCCTGAAATTATTTTATTTTTAATGCTATTTTTTCGAATTGTTAAAGATTTCTAGTTTATTCATATTAATACTAATAGATACAATTAAATAAATAAATAATATGTATGGTTTTTGAAAGTACAAATACAGTTTTAAAATTACTATTCTCAATCCTCAGTAATTTTAAAGTTTATTAAAATTATCTTGAAATTATTTTATTTTGATTGCTATTTTTTTGACTTGTTAAAGATTTCTTGTATATTCATATTAATACTAGTACATACAATTAAATGAATAAATAATATGTATGGTTTTTGAATGTACAAATACAGTTTTAAAATTACTATTCTGAGTACCCAGTATATTTAGATTTTATTAAAATTGTCCTGAAATTATTTTATTTTTAATGCAATTTTTTCGAATTATTAAAGATTTCTTGTATATTCATATTAATACTAATACATACAATTAAATGAATAAATAATGTGTATGGTTTTTGAATGTACAAGTAGAGTTTTTAAAATTACTATTCTGAGTACCCAGTATATTTAGATTTTATTAAAATTATCCTTAAATTATTTTATTTTTAATGCAATTTTTTCGAATTATTAAAGTTTTCTTGTATATTCATAAATATACTAATAGATTCAATTAAATGAATAAATAATGTGTATGGTTTTTGAATGTACAAATACAGTTTTAAAATTACTATTCTGAGTACCCTGTATAATTAGATTTTATTAAAATTATCCTGAAATTATTTTATTTTTAATGCAATTTTTTCGAATTATTAAAGTTTTCTTGTATATTCATAAATATACTAATAGATTCAATTAAATGAATAAATAATGTGTATGGTTTTTGAATGTACAAATACAGTTTTAAAATTACTATTCTTAGTACCCAGTATATTTAGATTTTATTAAAATTGTCCTGAAAATATTTTATTTTTAATGCTATTTTTTCGAATTGTTAAAGATTTCTAGTTTATTCATATTAATACTAATAGATACAATTAAATAAATAAATAATATGTATGGTTTTTGAATGTACAAATACAGTTTTAAAATTACTATTCTCAATACCCAGTATATTTAGATTTTATTAAAATTGTCCTGAAAATATTTCATTTTCAATGCTTTTTTTTTGAATTTTTAAAGATTTCTAGTATATTCATATTAATACTAATAGATACAATTAAATAAATAAATAATATGTATAGTTTTTGAAAGTACAAATACAGTTTAAAATTACTATTCTCAATCCTCAGTAATTTTAAAGTTAATTAAAATTATCTTGAAATTATTTTATTTTTAATGCTATTTTTTAGAATTGTTAAAGATTTCTAGTTTATTCATATTAATACTAATAGATACAATTAAATAAATAAAAAATATGTATGGTTTTTGAATGTACAAATACAGTTTTAAAATTACTATTCTCAATACCCAGTATTTTCAAATTTTATTAAAATTAACCAGAAATTATTTTATTTTTAATGCAATTTTTTCGAATTATTAAAGATTTCTTGTATATTCATATTAATACTAATACATACAATTAAATGAATAAATAATGTGTATGGTTTTTGAATGTACAAGTAGAGTTTTTAAATTACTATTCTGAGTACCCAGTATATTTAGATTTTATTAAAATTGTCCTGAAATTATTTCATTTTTAATGCAATTTTTTCGAATTATTAAAGATTTCTTGTATATTCATTTTAATACTAATACATGTAATTAAATAAATAAATAATATGTATGGTTTTTGAATGTACAAATACAGTTTTAAAATTACTATTCTCAATACTCAGTATTTGAAATTTTTTTATAATTATCAAGAAATTATTTTATTTTTAATGTTATTTTTTAGAAATTTAAAGATTTCTTGTATATTCATATTAATACTAATACGTACAATTAAATGAATAAATAATGTGTTTGGTTTTTGTAAGTACAAATACAGTTTTGAAATTACTATACTCAATACTCAGTATATTTAGATTTTATTAAAATTGTCCTGAAATTATTTCATTTTTAATGCTATTTTTTTGAATTTTTAAAGATTTCTAGTATATTCATATTAATACTAATACATGTAGTTAAATAAATAAATAATATGTGTGGTTTTTGAAAGTACAAATACAGTTTTAAAATTACTATTCTCAATCCTCAGTAATTTTAAAGTTTATTGAACTTATCTTGAAATTATTTTATTTTTAATGCTATTTTTTCGAATTGTTAAAGATTTCTAGTTTATTCATATTAATACTAATACATGTAATTAAATAAATAAAAAATATGTACGGTTTTTGAAAGTACAAATACATATTTGAAATTACTATACTCAATACTCAGTATTTGAAATTTTTTTATAATTATCAAGAAATTATTTTATTTTTAATGTTATTTTTTAGAAATTTAAAGATTTCTTGTATATTCATATTAATACTAATACATACAATTAAATGAATAAATAATGTGTATGGTTTTTGAATGTACAAGTAGAGTTTTTAAATTACTATTCTGAGTACCCAGTATATTTAGATTTTATTAAAATTGTCTTGAAATTATTTTATTTTTAATGCAATTTTTTCGAATTGTTAAAGATTTCTAGTATTTTCATATTAATACTAATAGATACAATTAAATAAATAAATAATATGTATGGTTTTAGAAAGTACAATACAGTTTTAAAATTACTATTCTGAGTACCCAGTATATTTAGATTTTATTAAAATTGTCCTGAAAATATTTCATTTTTAATGCAATTTTTTCGAATTATTAAAGATTTCTTGTATATTCATATTAATACTAATACATACAATTAAATGAATAAATAATGTGTATGGTTTTTGAATGTACAAGTAGAGTTTTTAAATTACTATTCTGAGTACCCAGTATATTTAGATTTTATTAAAATTGTCCTGAAATTATTTCATTTTTAATGTTATTTTTTTGAATTTTTAAAGATTTCTAGTATATTCATATTGATAGTAATAGATACAATTAAATAAATAAATAATATGTATGGTTTTAGAAAGTACAAATACAGTTTAAAATTACTATTCTCAATACTTAGTATTTGAAATTTTTTTATAATTATCAAGAAATTATTTTATTTTTAATGTTATTTTTTAGAAATTTAAAGATTTCTTGTATATTCATAAATATACTAATACATGTAATTAAATAAATAAAAAATATGTACGGTTTTTGAAAGTACAAATACAGATTTGAAATTACTATACTCAATACTCAGTATTTGAAATTTTTTTATAATTATCCAGAAATTATTTTATTTTTAATGTTATTTTTTAGAAATTTAAAGATTTCTTGTATATTCATTTTAATACTAATACATGTAATTAAATAAATAAAAAATATGTACGGTTTTTGAATGTACAAATACAGTTTTAAAATTACTATTCTGAGTACCCAGTATATTTAGATTTTATTAAAATTGTCTTGAAATTATTTTATTTTTAATGCAATTTTTTCGAATTATTAAAGATTTCTTGTATATTCATAAATATACTAATAGATTCAATTAAATGAATAAATAATGTGTATGGTATTTGAATGTATAAGTAGAGTTTTTAAATTACTATTCTGAGTAACCAGTATATTTAGATTTTATTAAAATTGTCCAGAAATTATTTTATTTTTAATGCAATTTTTTCGAATTATTAAAGATTTCTAGTATATTCATATTGATAGTAATAGATACAATTAAATAAATAAATAATATGTATGGTTTTAGAAAGTACAAATACAGTTTAAAATTACTATTCTCAATACTTAGTATTTGAAATTTTTTTATAATTATCAAGAAATTATTTTATTTTTAATGTTATTTTTTAGAAATTTAAAGATTTCTTGTATATTCATTTTAATACAAATACATGTAATTAAATAAATAAAAAATATGTACGGTTTTTGAAAGTACAAATACAGATTTGAAATTACTATACTCAATACTCAGTATTTGAAATTTTTTTATAATTATCCAGAAATTATTTTATTTTTAATGTTATTTTTTAGAAATTTAAAGATTTCTTGTATATTCATTTTAATACTAATACATGTAATTAAATAAATAAAAAATATGTACGGTTTTTGAATGTACAAATACAGTTTTAAAATTACTATTCTGAGTACCCAGTATATTTAGATTTTATTAAAATTGTCCTGAAATTATTTTATTTTTAATGCAATTTTTTCGATTTTTTCGAATTATTAAAGTTTTCTTGTATATTCATAAATATACTAATAGATTCAATTAAATGAATAAATAATGTGTATGGTTTTTGAATGTACAAATACAGTTTAAAATTACTATTCTTAGTACCCAGTATATTTAGATTTTATTAAAATTGTCCTGAAATTATTTTATTTTTAATGCAATTTTTTCGAATTATTAAAGATTTCTTGTATATTCATATTAATACTAATACATACAATTAAATGAATAAATAATGTGTATGGTTTTTGAATGTACAAGTAGAGTTTTTAAATTACTATTCTGAGTAACCAGTATATTTAGATTTTATTAAAATTGTCCTGAAATTATTTTATTTTTAATGCATTTTTTCGAATTGTTAAAGATTTCTAGTATTATTCATATTAATACTAATAGATACAATTAAATAAATAAATAATATGTATGGTTTTTGAAAGTACAAATACAGTTTTAAAATTACTATTCTCAATCCTCAGTAATTTTAAAGTTTATTAAAATTATCTTGAAATTATTTTATTTTGATTGCTATTTTTTTGACTTGTTAAAGATTTCTTGTATATTCATATTAATACTAGTACATAGAATTAAATGAATAAATGATATGTATGGTTTTTGAATGTACAAATACAGTTTTAAAATTATTATTCTGAGTACCCAGTATATTTAGATTTTATTAAAATTGTCCTGAAATTATTTTATTTTTAATGCAATTTTTTCGAATTATTAAAGATTTCTTGTATATTCATATTAATACTAATACATACAATTAAATGAATAAATAATGTGTATGGTTTTTGAATATACAAGTAGAGTTTTTAAATTACTATTCTGAGTAACCAGTATATTTAGATTTTATTAAAATTGTCCTGAAATTATTTTATTTTTAATGCAATTTTTTCGAATTATTAAAGTTTTCTTGTATATTCATAAATATACTAATACATACAAATAAATGAATACATAATGTGTATGGTTTTTGAATGTACAAATACAGTTTTAAAATTACTATTCTGAGTACCCAGTATAATTAGATTTTATTAAAATTGTCCTGAAATTATTTTATTTTTAATGCAATTTTTTCGAATTATTAAAGTTTTCTTGTATATTCATAAATATACTAATAGATTCATTAAATGAATAAATAATGTGTATGGTTTTTGAATGTACAAATACAGTTTTAAAATTACTATTCTTAGTACCCAGTATATTTAGATTTTATTAAAATTGTCCTGAAAATATTTCATTTTCAATGCTATTTTTTTGAATTTTTAAAGATTTCTAGTATATTCATATTAATACTAATAGATACAATTAAATAACTAAATAATATGTATAGTTTTTGAAAGTACAAATACAGTTTAAAATTACTATTCTCAATCCTCAGTAATTTTAAAGTTTATTAAAATTATCTTGAAATTATTTTATTTTTAATGCTATTTTTTCGAATTGTTAAATATTTCTAGTTTATTCATATTAATACTAATAGATACAATTAAATAAATAAATAATATGTATGGTTTTTGAATGTACAAGTACAGTTTT